>JAHDVE020004829.1:0-41123 GCA_022606495.2 Halesus radiatus | reverse complement strand
GGGAAGCAGATAGAAACATTGTCTAGATTACCATTTTGGGTAAATATAATGATTTACAAGCATATTAATTGACATACTAAATAGAATCAACACGGTGTAGTTGATGTTAAAAATTAACTAGTTGCTATGGTTCGAAGCCGCAAACTAGTGCCTCACCTAAAATACCTAAAACAAATTAAATAAGGATTTTTCAACGACCCGAGTATAAGTCTTGGAGACGCCACTGTAATCGGAGAGTTAAATGAATCTGCGACGCGTTGAAAGATGGACGCGGTTTGTTTCGGGCTAAGACATAATGTTAGAGAATCTCAAGGGTTTTGGATGGATAATAGTGACACTCTACCCTAGGCTGCAGGTAGTAAATTATCACAATAATGATTGTATGAAGGCGAGAATTCTTCTTTTATGGGAGGGTGATAAATTAGGTACCAACGTTTAAAGCAAGGTGTTGAAATAATGAAGTTACCGAGGCACGTTGAAGAATTAAATAATGTGACATCTCTAAGAAACAGGAATTAATTATTGATATTAGAAATGATTTGGAACATTCTACCTATCCTTAGGACTGAAGATAATAAATTATCAAGTTAGTGACGAAATTGTTATGAATAATATATCCAGATGCGCATTAAGAGACCAGTGTGTCTGTTGCTTTGTTAATATCTTCTCGAATCTTTGTATGCGAGGAAATATCAAAAACTTATATGAGTAAGTAGTTCGATCTTGAATGCGATTCGGTGTCTAGCGCAACTGGGAAGCTGTATTTTATTCTGCATTCAGATTAACGGTTTTGTGAGGAATGGAGTAGGATATAGGTATAGTCTTGATGACTTCGATTATGAAATTGAGCTTACCTAGGTTTAAGTCACTAGCTGCAGGTCCAAGTTGTCGTTATCTATATAACTCTTAGATGTAAATCACTAATTATAAGCCAGAATTAGAAAATTTCTAAGCTGTAAGCCATTAGTAATAAAACTAATATGTAAATTATTAGATATAGTCTAAGTGATAGGGTATATATGGTGGAAGTGGCCCATTTGTTATTGTTATTATTGTTGCCTGAGCGAATTTCTAAACCAAGCAATGAGTAAATTTGGCACGCGTGAGTGCCAAATGTACCGTGATACTAGCAGGAACGGTACCTATTTTGGTTCGATAGTGGGATCAAACAGTAAGTAAATATCTTACTCAGAATAGTTGGTTTATAGGAGATAATTTAAAAGAATTATAAATTCGTTTAAGTTGGCGAAGGATACCTAGTACGGACCTGTGCGACGAATAACGGGAAGATAGTCGGTTTTTTTTGGAGAGTTGGGGAGAAGGTACGTTGTCGATTCGGAGGAGGGGAGATAGTGAGTTTTAGACAGTCAGGGAGGGTGGTTGTTTTTGATTTGATAATGCGAGTGATATAGCGGGTTATAGATAGGCAGAGATAGGGTAGTTGGGTTTTTAGAAGACGGGAGCGAATGTGGTGGTTTTTTTTGATGAAGGAGTCTGTACTAGAGGTTGCATGGTTTTTTGCATGCATAAAAATACGTGATAGTGGTAGTTGTTTTGCGGGTTTTGTGTGTGAAATTAGAACTAAAAATTATGGATATGCACTAAGAAGTAGGGTAAGTTTTTATTAATTTACTAACAAGTACATTAACCCGTTTCCTAACATTTGAAAATCCAATAACGTTAGACAGTTAGTCGCGGAATACGTCGGGCGAGGAAATAATTAATTACGTGCTGACCGATATTCAGTAATTGTTTGGTGTTTTTGGACTTAGAAAAATTTCATTTGATTTGATTCTTAAAGTTTTAAATAAATTCTTTTAAATAGTTGTTGGATTGATTCAACAATAGTTTGATTTAATTCAATAATAGTTTGAAAAATATTGAAGTTTTTAAATTCATTATACCTAAGTTGATACTAAAAATTACTTCTGTGAATTAATCAAAATTGGTGGTTTTAAGTGAAATTATAATAATCGAAAGTGTTTATAAATAAAGTGTTTGAATCGAAGTCTTCTAAAATTCATTATACTTAAGTGAAGTCATATAAAAATAAATAAAGTGATTTTGTGTTCAAATTAATAATAATTTATTTATTAAAATTTTCTTAAAGGCAGTTCGTCTCGAGTTGATACGTCGTTAATTGCGTGCGGAGTGATTAAAAAGTGTTTTTTCTGGACTTCAAAAATTTCATCTTAAAATAAATAAAATATTTGTGTTTAAATTAATATTAAAATTTTCTTAAAGACAGTTCGTCTCGAGTTGATACGTCGTCAATTGCGTGCGGAGTAATTAAAAAGTGTTTTTCTGGACTTAGAAAGTTTCATTTGATTTGACATCTTACAATTAATAATATATTAAAATAAATTCCCTTAAATAGTTTGATCTAATACAATAATAGTTTCATAAATAGTGAAATTTCCTAAAAATTAATAATACTTAAATTACGTTGAAGATTCTAAAAGTTGCAATTAAAGTTGATAACAATATATTTGATTTAATTTTCTCAAAACTTTTAGTGCAGTGTGATCATAATAATAATTTAATAAATATTGAAAATTTCTAAAATTAATAAAGTTATTTGTTTAAAGATTTTTAAAATTTGCTTCTGTGAATTAATTAAAATTGTTTAAATGAAATGTGATTTAATTCATATTTTGTGTTGAACTGAATTTATTACGAGTTTAAGAAAAATTAAATATAATTGCGTTTAAAATAATTTAGTGAAAGTTTAAAAACAGCTGAGTCTTAGTTTCAGATAATTCATTTTTAATACCTAGCGTGGGATTAATTTCGTCAAAGAAAAATAATAAAGTTCTAAAATATTACCAAGCGTTCGGTTTACGGATTTAAAAACAACAAAAATTAAATATTGTTTAATAATATCCGGATTGAGAGATCATTAAATTTGAAGAAATAGTACAAATTGGTAGATCACGAATTGAAATTAGGTAACGCTAGATTGTTATTAAGTAAATATTTCTAACTTAGATTAAACATTCCAGGCAGGGAAGTTCAATATTTTCTGAATCTTCATATTGGCGTGTATAACCCGTCTGGAAAAATTATGAATTTGTCGGAATTCAGGTGAGTCAATTTAATATACAAGTTTTCAGATTACCTGGGGAAGGCGAGGATGGAGATATGAATTATATTTCTAATGACTTATAAGTACATGTATTGTATGTGTGTATGGGTATATATGTATGTATAAAGCGTATAATGTATCTATCAAATCTATATGGCCGTTATTTATTTTATGTTTATTTATATACAATGTTTAATATGTATATATATAAAACCAATTATTATATTTATGTATATTTCCTATAAAAACAATTTATTTTATTAATATATATATTTTCCTAACATATAAATTCAAAACTAACGTTACTAAAATTACCAACAACCCAAACGATTTTTTATTAATTCAAAGATCGTTATCATTCTAAAAACAAACCAAGTATCTAATTGTTATGCTTCCTGACGGGGGTCTCTGACACTTAATAACTGTCGCATATCTCAATGACACACTTCCTCGACTGTTATTAAAACTAGGTCAACATTCCAAACCACACCCTTTTTTACCGAAGTATGTAGATACGTATAAGTATATATATATTCGAATTTCAGTACATCTTACGAAGAATAAGTACCTTAACAAACGTCGACATTTAATTGAAAAAGAACTATCATCTTTTGCGAAGAACTATCATCTTTTAGAAATCACGTATTTGTAGTTTGCGTACATACAAATTTTTATAGCGCCATTTTCATGGAAAGATTCAATTCAAAGGCGCTCCACACCCGTTCGAACATATTGATGAATTCAACAGAACAAACAAAAACCCACATTATCAGAATTGTCAAAATAAGCATAATCATTCGTCGACAATACGTTCCCAAGTTATGTTATAAAATTAATTTTATCTTCGACTTAGGTTTTCAAGGTTCAGGCCTTGCAAATTTTGGGCTTTTGGAGTCCTACCTTTTCTCCAAACAAAAATCAATCTACAGTTAAATTCAAACTACATGAGATAGCAGGGTCTCATTAAACCAACCTGTCAACCAAACCAAAAGTAATCTATTATATATATTGTATTATCACTTTTACGTATATTCATAAGTAGTATATCTGAATATCTGGCACAGATTCACGACCTGTGTTGGAGATGTCAGATCCACAATTTTCCGGGAAAACTGGAGTATTGTGGATTATAAAAACTCGTATTGTTTACATATATTTATAATTTGTACCTATCGATTGGGCAGAAATAATTGCTGATTTAAGCGTGGTTAATTCTGAACTCTTGATGCGGAGGACGGCCTTTCAACCCGGACTTTGCAAAAAATCGCAAGTATCTAATGCTGTTTGACGAGGGGACGGAACCGGTTTGATCTCCTTTAAATGTAACTGTTGGGAGGACTGGAATTCGGAGGGTCTCGGACCCATGGATAAGGGAGGTGCTCTTTCCGTCGCGGTACAGGGGATGACCAATAGCGCACGAACTAAAAGAAGAGGTTACGTATACCGTTTGGTCAGGCTGTACGTCTGTGTGGAGAGAGTTACTGACCGGAAACGTGGTCATCTGAGTACTTTAGGGGTAGGTCTGGAGCCGAATTAATTGCAGCGAAACAAGCCGTATTCGATCACTCGTCATAACAAAAGCTGTGAAAACTAAAACCTAATCATGTAATTTTCCCAAATTTAGGAGAGGATGGAGATGGCGCCAAAACAAGTAAAACTGTACCTTTTAACCATGAAATTTATTGAAACTAATCCATGTAGAATAACACTTAGCACGATGAGGAAAGGCGATAATACTGTGATCATCACATTCATGTATACCAAATTTAAAATTGAAACTACGTCGTATTATATAGATCAGGAATAGTGCAATTAGTATAGCCTAGAAGCTAAGTTTTCCCATTAAAACTCACGATAGAAAAAAATTAGAAAATTTAGGGGTAAAGTTAGGAAAATGCTAGTCTTCCTATAGGAAATTAACGTAGATTGCATAGTAGGATAATAATAGAGAGTTCAGAACATTAAAGTCTAAGATAGGAAATGTTAGGAATATGATTTCTGTCAATGGTATGCGAGAGTCTGCCTACGCTACAAAGAATAGGGGTTACCACAAAATAAGACCTTGTTTTTCCAATAGTCTGAACCAAAAATCAGAACACAACGTAGACTCCGGAAAAGCTTGGGAAATTGACCACATTGGAGTGCAAAATTTCCGTGAAAATCATGAAAATCGGAAACACTCGAATGTTAGCATAGGGCTAGACGTTACACGCTGGCCAAGGAGGAGAAAAACCTCAAACTGAAAGGAAAACTACAAAGAGTCTTCCGATCACATTAGTTAGGAAAATTTAAGGCAGCAGTAGAGGAGTCATCTTAAACCGGTGGCGCGAACGGAGGTCTATTGCTAAATTAAATCATAAACGAAGGAAGGGCGGGCCATCACATCTTTAAAGGTCAGGGGGGGGGACCATCTCAGTTTTCATGGTTAAAATAATTTTGAAAGTTTCACTTTTCAATGTCCGCCAAGCCGCTCAAAATCTATGGCCTGTCTGTTTTGATTAGTTTTGAGGTTAGAATGTGAAATGTCAAAACAAGGATGAACTTTACCGTACATAATTGTATATTCTATTCATAGTAAATCATAACTAGACATAAATATTAAAATTATGTACCTTTTTGAAACTTTAAATCAAAGAATAATAATAGTATTGACCATTAACATTATCATAAAATCCTTATTGATAATTGGTTTGATCATGAATACTCTAATTTCTCTCATGAATAATAGTTTTTTTTTATATTGAACAACAGTTATAGAGCTTAAAGTCACCCAAATTAAGACAAAATTTTGCCAAAACAAAAAAAGTACGTATTTAAAATACAAAGCATTATCGAAAAATATATTTTTTCATACTAATCTAAAAACAGAATGCTCACGTGACGTCAGATGTTCCAAATTTAATGGTATCAACATAACACGGTGTTTTGATGAACTAATTTTTTTATTGACTTTTAAATAACGATTTATAAATTCTTCGCATAATTATTTTTTTTTACCTACCTATTATTATTTACTTATTACTATTTGCATAATTTTATTTACTTATTATTATTTACCTATTTTTATTATTATATACTTATTCACTTATTCAGTTATTAATATTTACTCAATATTGTATATGTATTATTATTCAATTATTGCTATTTACTGATTATTATTATTAAATTGTATAGTCGCTTATTTCAACACAGGACTGTCCTAGTGAGAAGAGTGGCTAATATTTTTTTGTTTGTTTTTTTTTTTTTTAATTTTTTTGAATAAATATATAATGAAAGTTCAGAATTTCAAAATTCAGAATCAGAAGTTCAAAACTCAGAATCGGCGTCATGATATTTTTCACTGGAGTTCCTTATTGTTTTTACAATCATATTAGTATTTGACACATAAAACAAACAAAAAATTCAAAGTCTTGAACAGTTTCATCATTATTGAAATGTGAGTAGGTACAAATAAGAAAATAAGGATTTATTTCTGACGAGAATAACATTTTTTACTGAAGTACAAAAAATCGCCTGCCTAAATACTTATATATACACCTATTTTTTTAAGCATGAAATATTTTCGTTTGATTCTTATTTTCGGAAGTTCTTAAAGAGACTGGGGATGGAATTATAAGAATCCGTTCAAAAAGTTAACGGCACGGGGAAAGTGTGAATTCTTACTAAATTTAAGTGGTTCAAGGCAGTTATTTAAGGGTCAGAACGGTAAAATAACTATCAGGAGTAGAAACGTCCGTGAAGTATACAACTTTCGCGTTAAGTCACTCTCAGTAATTCTTTCTGGAAGTTGTGTTTGAACGAACTAAAACTATGTACATGCACCTATTTTTTGTATTATATAGTCATATCTGTTTGAAGCAACTTTGTTTTTCTACTTTGATAACTCACATTTAAAAGTGGCTTAGTTCAACTGCCTGTAAAAAGTTGTATGATTAACAAGTTTTTCTGAATAGTGTTATTTTCAATATATTTCGTTTAAATACGTGTTTTAAAATCATTTCATTTACAGGCACTTAGTGCGGTTTATTTTTGGGAAACTCCAAGGATTCATTAAAATTTCAAATTTAATTTTCAAATTCTGTGATTGTTCTGTTCATGTTCTGTTATTATGCAAGCACTGTGAAAGAACTGTCCCATAATAGTAACAGAACATGAATAGAGCTTTCACAGGACTTGAATATTAACTTTGAAATTTTGACGAAACATTAAAATTCACCAAAGGAAAAAAACGCTCTGAAGAGCTACATATATTTGAATTAATTTTGTTTACTTGTTCAAAGAGCTACATATTATATATGAATTAATTATTAAAAAAATTAATGTAAATCAAATTAAATAATGCTATTATTAAGTTTTGCAAGTATTTTTAGTTGTTATTATTATGACAGCTGTTTCGGCAGCTGAAAATGGCCTTGAACGCCCAAATAGCTGTCACAATAATAAAAACTAAAAATACTTGCAGAAGTTAATAATAACATTATTAAATTTGATTTACATCAAATTTTCAAAAAATTTTATTGTTTTCTAGGAATTAAATACAAAAACAATTAATGAAGTAATTTGGTTTACTTATTCAAAAAGCTATATATATTATTTTTGAATTAATTTGGTTTATTTATTCAAAACACTACATGTGAATTAATTTGGTTTACTTATTCAAAGAGCTACATTTGAAGTAATTTGGTTTACTTGTTCAAAGAACTACATTTGAAGTAATTTGGTTTACTTGTTCAAAGAGCTACATTTGAAGTATTTTGGTTTAGTTGTTCGAATTTATTATTATTTTAAACTAGCTCGGATCCGTGAAAAATCGCGAGATTCATGGGATTTGCGAGTTCATTTTTATTTCTAATGTAATAAAAAAATAATTTCATAGTAAATAAAATATTGTAACGGGTTAATTAAATAAATACACGATTTGTACTGAGAACACAATAAGTCTTTATTTCGGGTCTAATGAATTTACAAGCTAGTTAGCAATAATACGACAGTATAACAATTTAACAATAATGGGATAATGTAATGAACTTAACATACACTTGTCGGAGTTCACTGAGAATCAGGTCACACCTGTTTCGATACTCCCGAAGGGAAGTTTATCGGTTCCCTCCACCCTTCGGTTTACTGATAACCAGGATAACCTGTGTCAGTCCTACAACCAGGGTTCTAATGATCCCTCGTCCTAATTAGTAAGAGACGAAGCGATGCCGGAGTGAGAAAGTATTAGAGATCGAAGAACAATGATCAATACGTACGGAAATAAGCCAATTTTTTTTATTTATTTATTTACTCTTAAATTTAAAAACAAAACAAAAACATTAGCTACTCATCTCAATAGGTAAATAAAATCATGTAAATAGTAATAAGTAAATAATAATAGGTAGGTAATAATAAGTAAATAGCAATAAGTAACAATAATTAAATAATAATTATAATATCGAGCATACATTGGTTTCAACATTGATTACAACATAGGAGATAACGTGGATAAAGCGAAATCACCACTCTCAGATAATATAGACTATTTAACCATTTTTTTAAAATAAATTTAGCCATCTATAGTTTTAATGTTGTTACTAAGCCTATTATATAACAAAGCAGCTTTACAAGAAAAACTCCTTTGTCCAAATGATGTTATGTTATTTGCCGGCTGATACATTATAGAAGAACCCATTCTAGAATAGCGCACTTTTTGTGACTATATGGCAATATCAATGTTGTTAAAAAAATTACAGAGATTCTGTATTATGTAAAATTACCTTACTATCATAATTTTACTTTCACTCTATAATAAGTGTGATGAATATAAAAAAAAATTCTTGAACATTATTTGTAAAATTAATTTTTGAGCAATATTTAAGGGCTCTGGGGTCATGTTACATGAACCCCAACGTACCACATTATATGAAGGGAAAGATTGAACAAGAGCATAATATACAGTTTTTAGGGTAACTTTGTCCAACGTATTTCATAGACTCTTAAAGACTTAGGATAGGTTTCTTATTTTGTTTGTTAATACAGTAATATGATCGTTCCATTTTAAGTATTTATCAATAATTAAGCCAAGATATTTGATATTGTCTACTCTTTCCAAAGATTGACAATTGCACTCGTGTATACAACAATGCATTGTTAAGGAACGGTCCGCGGGGGGTTCACTAACAGGAGAAATGCTAAAAGTAATGTATTTAGTTTTTTGCGTGTTGAAAGTTAAAAGGTTTTGATGACGCCATTTTTTAACAATTTTTAATCCTGACTCACACTTAACATAAGTTTCATCCCAAGTATCACCATCAAACAGCAAAACAATATTATCTGCAAATACAACTGAAGAACGCAGATTTACAAAGGTCATTAATATACAATAAAAATAAAATTGGACCTCGAACACTACCCTGAGGAACACCATAGAAAATTGATTTAATTTTTATTATTAAGATGGTTTCTTACAATAAGATTAAAATATTGTTAGTTGTATTTTTTTCAATTTAAAAGAGTAATGAAAAATAAAAACACACATTAAAAAAGGCTTTTTCTAAAATGTAATATTTGTATACCTACATAGATTATAAAATAACCCCGATCAAGCGCTTAGAAGACAACTGACCATTACATCACCAATTCATTACATACACTGAAAATAAAATAAAAAATTCATCTTTTAATTTTAGAATTAGAATCTTACGTATATCACATCACATCCGAAATTATATTGTTTAATAAAAAAATGATTTACTTGTTAAAAGCATCTCGTATTTAAAGCCACTATTGATCTTGTTTTACACTAAAGATAAGTTGGTTTACTTGTTTAAAACGTTTGGTATGTTTAAAGTCACTATTGATCAAACAGTCTTGTTTTAAAGTAAGGATAAGTTGGTTTACTTGTTCAAAAGGTCTGATATGTGTAAAGCCACTATTGATCAAACAGTCTTGTTTTAAAGTAAAGATAAGTTGGTTTACTTGTTCAAAATGTGTGGTATATTTGAAGCCACTATTTATCAAACTTTAACGTTAGGGTTATCTGTATTAGATGTGTTGACGGTATGTAGTGTATTGTGTGTACTTACCAATACTTACCAAGCGCTTTCGTTAAAGATTGTGGCGGAGATATTAAATGAAAGAAGGGTCACCATTTGATTGATTTATTTCTCAACGCGTACAAAGTTCAGAAGGTAAATTTGACAAACTAGAAGTGATGTATTATGCAAATCTACAAGTTACTAGTAAGTTCGACAACACGACCGGATCAGCAGGGAGCAGAAAAGTGAATGATTCTCCTGTTCTGTGGATAACAGAAAGTCGGTCGGTTGCCATTTGAATGAAGGGTTACCATAAGAAAAAAATAAACTTTGTGGCTAATAAGTTGCTTGCATATTACATACCTTCCGCCCAGTTTCTTAAACGACTTAAAATTACATAATCTTAAAGTATGGATGTAATACTAATACATATTCTTACAATTATCTTTGATGTAGATCAATAAGTATATACTCCAAATTGCTTATAGTTGATTAATATAAATCAAAGATAATTGTGTTACATTTGCATATTGTAAATAAACTAAACATAATTACATTCGACATTTTTTCTTTAAGACTTATTTTAAATATATAACATCACTTTAAAAGTCATCTTAAATTGTATTAATAGTATAAATAATAAATACTTAAGCTACTTCCTAAATAAACATTTTGCTTTGAGCAAATAAAGGAGTCAAGTGACTTACGATTAAATACAAGTCGTTATTTCAGACAACTTAAGCTTGATTAAAATCAACATATATATATGGTAAGTATAATACAGGATTTTTTATATTATTCAACAAAGTGATTTCCCTATCACTGGAATAAAAAGAAAATTATTATTAAATTTAAGCTTAAAATTTAAATGTTTTTAATTTATGCCTATAACAAAAATATAAAGTTGTGTTCATGAAATTTGAGTCTTATTTTGTGTGTTTATTTCTAACTTATCGTTATTGTGGTTGTATAGTATTATCATTTTTCATGAACGAACAAGAGTATATTTTGTACGATTGCTTACCTATGCTTCGGTAAGATGGTGAATATATCAGTAAACAATAATTTTAGTAATAACCTTTTAACATGTGTTATGTTGATTATATGGTCAGCATAATACATATTATCATGTTCTTTAGGTAACAGATATCTTTATGCAATTATATTTATATATGATACATTTTCTATATTTAGTGTAAGATATTGTGTAATGTTTAAATTACTATAGCTAGTTAAATGGTTTGTTTACGTTACCATGGCATTTTCTTACGACTAGTTACATGGTGTACATGTTTTTAAAGATGAAAAACTTTTCAATATTACAACGGTTCATCTCGTCGATGACCGAGATGCATTTCTTTATACATAGTGTTTCTGCGCTATGTTTTTAAATAAAAAATTGTATAACAACAGTACTAGAGTTCAAAATTTATACAAAAATTGTAGACTTTAGTATCAGTAACTTTAAAAAATATACATGGTTAGCTATGTCTTGAATATGTTATTTAGGCATTATTTTTTTTAATTTCTTTTAGCCCCTTTGAGTTTAATATGGTTTTGTAGAAAGAAAATAATTAATTTAATTTGCCAATTTAATTGCATTACGACAGGTATCTGTCGGGAAAATGTACTCTGCGACCAGATCTAGTTCGTTTGATTTCTGGGAGTGGTTCCTGGACAGATGCGTAAGCTGGCACGTTACTTTTTACAGGTATGAAAGCAGGTTTCAGTCGGTCTATGGAGACACGTTTAGGCTTTCCTTTTATGCTGATGACGAATGTCTTCTCATCGCGTTCTTCTACCTTGTAGGGACCTTCATAAGGGTTTTGAAGGGGTTTTCTTCCACCGTCTGTTCTCAGAAAGACGTGGGTAGTCTGAGCTAGGTCTTTATGTACAAAGCACTTTCTTGATCCATGAGCGCTGGCAGGTGTTGGCTTAATATTTTCGAATTTTCTCTGCAAGCGACCGACGTATGTATCAGGATCTTCTCTAGGCGTTTTGGTGAAGAAATCGCTAGGTAGTCTCAATGTTCTACCGTACGTGAGTTCAGCAGGGGAACATTTTAGGTCTTCACGAACTGTGGATCTCAATCCGAGCAGAATTAGTGGGAGATTTTCCAACCAGTTCGGCTCGCCGCTTGCCATAAGAGAGGCTTTCAGAGTACGATGCCATCTCTCTATTAAGCCATTGGCCTGTGGGTGATAAGCGGTGGTTCTTGTATATTTGATCCCAAATTTATCTGTTAGCTTCTTAAATAAGAAGCTCTCGAACTGACGTCCCTGGTCTGTAGTAATTGTCTCCGGGGTACCGTGACGAGTTATCCAGTGGTTCATCAGTGCGGTTGCTACTGTTTCAGCAGACATGTCCTTTAATGGTACAGCTTCAGGCCAGCGGGTGAATCTGTCGATCATCGTCAACAGGTATTGATAACCGTTGCATGCTGTAAGAGGGCCAACTAAATCAATATGAAGATTGCTGAAGCGGTCTTCTGGTAAAACGTATGTCGATAGTGGAGCTGCTGTATGTTGTGTGACTTTCGCTTTCTGGCAAGGGATACATTGTTTTACGAAGTTTTTTTATATCTTTCGCCATGTTGGGCCAAACAAACCTCAACTTTATTGTCTTCGTTGTCCCTAGAATGCCCGGGTGACAGACATTGTGAACACTTTTAATTACCTCTGTTCGCATGGAAGCTGGAACAAAAGGTCTGACATGGCCAGTTGATATGTCACACCATAGTGATCTGTCTGTGCCGGGTATCACCATTTGACGCAGGGAGGGGCCGGTGTCATCTTTTGCCTTAATATTTTCGTCGTTTTGACACTGCGCTTCTGCCATCTTCCCATAGTCAATTGTAGTAGAACAGTTTATCTCTTCAATGTGAGATAGGTTGTCAGCTACTTTATTCTGGAGTCCAGAATGGGAAGTCCAGTCTGTGGGATTTTGTCGTCGTTTCCCTGTGTGTTTTTTGGGAAAGGAACACGGCTTGTAGCATCTGTATGCTTTTTCTCCAAATTTAATATGCCATCGGCAATATCCATTGAAATTTCTGTTCAGAGATCTCCCCTGTGATCCTGATCTTGGTCGTCTAGGTGGATTTTGTCTTGATGGGTATTGATGATGATGATTTTGAAAATTCTGCCTACCCCGTCTGTGGAAATCAGGTTGTGGATTGACCTGCGATGCCTTCAGTTGCTTCACTTCATGAGTGAGCTGCAGTACTTGTTTTTGAAGGTCCAGCAGTATCGAGTTGTCTTCCTGGCGTGAGGATCCTGGTCTTTCGTTTCTTTCGACTGCGGTACATTCGTTCGAATTGTAGACGTCGATTATTTTATCTGCAGCAGAAGCAAGTTGATCGAGGTCGTTGTCTGGCAGCACGGATAGGATCGCTTGGATATGTTGTGGAAGTCGCTGCAGCCATAATGTTTTTACGATTGCACTCTTTGCTAAAGACGGTCCAGCCAACTCCATCATATGTCGGAGTAGACCTGTCGGTTTCCTGTCTTCTAACTGGGTGCCAGTGAGGAGTCGAGTAAGGCGTTTTTTTTCCGAGTCCTGTAGTCGTTCGATGAGTGCCGTTTTGATACGTACGTATTTTTCTTGTACGGGAGGATTTGTTACGATGTCACTTACGCATTGTAGGGTATCTTGGTCGAGTGCAGCAATTATGATGTTGTATTTAGTAAAATCTTCCTTTATCCTTGAATTAACGAACTGAGCCTCCGCCTGAGCGAACCAAAGGGTGATGTTGGACCGCCAACAGGGTGGTAAACGTACAGAAACCTGATGAACGTCTGACGTCGGTGCATTGTGTTCTTCCATCGTGAACTTGCCGTAGTCTTTTTTTGGAATTATGATGAGATTTTCTGTTCCTGGTTCTTCGTTAGATCTTTCTTCATGAGTGGTCATTACACAATTCCCATGCAATATGCAGTAAATATGGCAATAAAATATGACTAATATGACAAAAAAATATGTAAATTTGTCAAGGTTAGGATGTATGTTAGAATGATTGCATTTTAAAATTCGTAATCCATATATCAATTTAAAAATTTAAAATCTCAAAAAGTTGTAAAAATGTAAAACGGTTAAAATCTTTTCATAGAATATGATAAAAAGTTTGAAAGATACTATTGTTTAAACAAATGGATTCTAATATTTATTTGAAATTTTGAAAGTTGAAACAAAATAATTGTAACATTATTTGCGTTCAATTGTATGCTTTTACGGAACACATTTGAATTTGTAACACTTTTGAAACAAATAAATTGTAACATTACTGTCATTCACTTGTATGCATTTACGGAACACATTTGAATTTGTAATACTTTTGAAACAAATAAATTGTAACATTACTGGCATTCACTTGTATGCATTTACGGAACACATTTGGAATTGTAACATTTTTGATAAATAATTCTCTAAAAAAACGAAACCTTGATTTTCACTACGTAGTTAATAATTAAAAAATTTACTTTTTTTAACATTTACGTGTTAGATGTTATTCATCTCGTCTCAGCTGTGGGATCGGGTCAGATTCGTCTTTTCCTGAATGTTTTGGGTCAGATCCGACGATAATTCCGCCGCTCGAATCGACGATTTTTCTTTTTGTATATCGCTGGAATAGATTGTAACAAAGAGATTAGTTTTTATTGAAATCATGAATTGGGGAAAAAAAATTAATCGTGTCACTATTTTCATTAATATACGATATTTTAGGCATTGTAAATATATGTTTTTATTCTTAGCGCCTGTAAGCTGTTGATGATAGAGAGAATTTAAGTTTATTGCTTTAGGAATGTGACAAATAATATGATAAAATCAATTCTGAGTAATAAAAAATGCTTATTATTCAATAAAAATCTAGGCATATTTGCGGATTGCAAGGTTAATCATGGATTACATTATTATTCGACATTATAGCTTTTACCAATTCCACGTGATTATTTCACGAGGTATATTATTAAAATTACTGAGGTATTTATAAATTTCTAAATATTGTTATGCACTGTTATTTATTAATTAGGAAAAGTGTACTTACCAGGGGAAGTGACCTCAGGATTCACCTTTCTACTCCTACCGATCGGCCGTTATCTATTATTCCGTGTTTTTGTCGGGGTCACCAATTTAACGTTAGGGTTATCTGTATTAGATGTGTTGACGGTATGTAGTGTATTGTGTGTACTTACCAATACTTACCAAGCGCTTTCGTTAAAGATTGTCGCGGAGATATTAAATGAAAGAAGGGTCACCATTTGATTGATTTATTTCTCAACGCGTACAAAGTTCAGAAGGTAAATTTGACAAACTAGAAGTGATGTATTATGCAAATCTACAAGTTACTAGTAAGTTCGACAACACGACCGGATCAGCAGGGAGCAGAAAAGTGAATGATTCTCCTGTTCTGTGGATAACAGAAAGTCGGTCGGTTGCCATTTGAATGAAGGGTTACCATAAGAAAAAAATAAACTTTGTGGCTAATAAGTTGTTTGCATATTACAAAACAATCCTTTTTATAGTAAAGATAAGTTGGTTGACTTGTTTATAAATAAGGATCTTGTTTATTTTGAGTCAATTGGTCAATTCGTTTTACAATTTTGTGTCCTATTAAAAATTTCTCTAACAGCAAACTTTGGCTGCTTAAATTCTTTTGGAATTGACTTTTTGCGTACGTACTTTAACATACGTATTTTCATTATTCAACTTCATCTTATCTAGAGAAATCAGTTATCCACGAATCATAAGCTTTTTACCGTCATTGATCCTCCAACCTTTGTAATCTTTTGTTCTGAATATTCTTGTACCATTTTCCCTCCCCATCGATGCCTTCAAGCAGCACCTTGGGATAGCAGGAGGAAAAGGTTGCAGCCGGAAGCGGATCCGTAATCAAAACATTTAATTTATTTTAGATACACAAGTTGTTTACTTTTTCCAGGAGCACAGGGGTGTGAGAGAGATCGAAGAAAAGTAAACATGTTTGGTAAAAGGCAATTTAAGATGTTGATTCAAGAAATACATTCAAAGTAGGTAAAATAAACTATAGGTATTCATTATATCTTTTAAAGTCTTAATTTAAGTACATGCTAACTAAACGTGTTTGCCTAGATCAAGGTGTGGAACATTTTTGCCTCCGGGAGCAATTTAGACAATTGTGTATCACTCGCGGGCCGGACATGCACATACGCGTATTTTTAAAATTAGAATAACGTATTTATTTATACATTTAAAAAAACAATTTTCATCCCCATCACACAATTTTTTACTCGATATATGTGTATGGTGTGTGGAACAGCTACGGGCACTTCAAGGTCCAGCACTTTTTAAGAGTATGGACGTTGTCGCACTTGCGGTTGATTCCGGTTCTTGTTGAAGTAATTAAACTTTTTTTAAGTCCAGTCGATCCGGCTTAACAGCGTTCGTAAGACAGTGCGAGCTCCGTGGCCAACTTCACCCTAGTCGATGATTCCAACATTGAATTTATCACACTGAAATGAAATTGGACTTTTTCTACAACTTTCGTGTTTTGATAAATTACCAAAAGTAGTACGGAATACTTATATTATTTTTTTACATTATCAGTATTCGAAACGGGAGCTTTTGAGACTACTAATGATTAAAAATTATAAAAAATTTCAAATGGCCAAGCTGTGCTTTTATTAATGGACACAGGTAGCTAAAAAATTTAATAATTTATTTTCATTATCCACTGATAATCAAATAAAATCTTCTGATGCGGAATATACCTGCGTAATTTAAGATTTTAATTTATTTTATGATTTAACATTACTAACAAAAATAAAAAATAAAGTTTTTTTTTTCCAGGATTCATCAAGGAAAATGAATATCGACTATTTTGTGAATACCACACAAGAGTCTCAATTGCTTCTAAATGTCCGAAGTCAAGGGAACTATGTTGAAGGTTGGAAAGTACCTGGCTATTCAGATCTGGCTACCAAATACGGCTAAAGCCATTTCAATCAATTTTTTTATTCTGAATATTTCTGACGGCCTCCATGGTCGAGGGGTAAGGCTCTCGACTACGAATCCGAAGGTCGCGGGTTCAAATCCCGGCGTGCGCAAGTAAATTTTATTTAATTAATTTGTCTTGTTTCACAATTAATTAATTAATTAAAAATAATAATATATGGTAAATTTGCGCACGTTCCAGAGTGGAAGATACTCTCAGTATCGCCCTGGTGAAAAACCAGCATTCAGAATTGAAACGTTGCTTGAAATGGCTTTTAGCCGTGTTTGGTGACCAGATCTGAACAGCCAGGTATTTCCCCACCTTCCTCTTCCCCCTCTCCTTCCCCTTCCCAATACCTTCAGCCTCAAAACATTTCCCAATTGGGGATGCCATAGTCTCACTGGCTCCAGACGGTTAGGAGAAGTTGAGACTCTTGTGCAGTATTTATTTTAAAAAAAACTGTCTTTCACCGGGGCGATTCTTATAGTATCTACCACTTTGGAACATGCGGCAAGTATAACAAAACTTTTACAATATCAACCTTGTATTGTCATTAGACCTTCACATTCGTAAAACGGTCATGAATTTAGGACACATATGCCTCAGGGATCTCATAATACAAAGAAACCACAAAATTCTAGTGAAATGCAAATGATACTTGTAATAACTAAATCTCCAAAGTAAACTGTCCCTTCAATCAGTAGCCTAATGATCGAAAACCTTGACCCAAATAACTAAAGTTCCCTAAGGCATTTCCCTCCTTAAATATCTCAGCCTACAATAATTTCTTAGCTTTTCTTTGTCTGCTAATCGCCGTTAATGAGTACCAGATTGCGCCAAGGAAAGAAAGAAAGCAAAATACTTGTAATATTCGAGAGAGGGATTATATAAAAGATAATTGTTTTTGCCTGTTTTTTTTTTCGCATTTTTGCTTTTTACCCCGCGGACGAAAGATTTGCTCCATACGGCGCCAGGAATTAATTTCAGCGAATTAGGAATTGTAAATAAAGATGATATCCACTTAAATGGTTGGGTTTTATTGTCTAAAAATTGTGGAAAATATCGCCTCAGTGTAATTGAACGACATTACACTGTTTTTTTTATTTATTTTACAAATATATACGCCTCAGGCATACAGAAGCGTGCACAGAGTTTTTAATCAGAGTATGCAGTTGGAAAAACAGTGAATTAATTAATATTTCGATTTAGACTACTATTCAAATAGCAGCGTTGAAATCGCTTTATTTGGCGTAGGCTTTAAAAGCGGTCAAGGGTTGTATGTAGGTAGTGCCGATGATGACGATAATCATACAAGAGCGATCGACGCTGTCAGTATTGCCGTGGTAAAAGACCAACTTTCAAAATCGAAACGCTACTAGAAATGTATTCCTTTAGCAGCATTTCGTTATTTTTTTTTCAAATTGTTACATACAATATTATGATAAAATCCCGTTAAAGATATTAATATCAATAAATAAATTAAAAATTACTTTGCATTCACTACTTAATTAATATAAAGATATCAACATGTTTCGAAAGCGAAGCTTTCCTAATCAGGAATAAATAGAATACATAAAAAGAAAAAATAATATTCTATTTATTCCTTATGAGGAAAGCTTCGCTTTCGAAAGATGTTGATTTGTATATATGAATAAAGTGGAGAATACAAAGTGAATTTTAATTCATTTATTAATAATGTCTTTTCTTTGTCTTTGGTATAATTTATATTCAGAATAACATTATTATAAAAATAATCTTGTATTGATGTATTTAAAGGATTTATTTTTAAAGCTTCACGTTTTGGATGTTTTTTTTAATAATGACGCCACAAAATGAATACCAATCTTTTGAAGAAATTATATTTACATCAGTTTTTCAACTGTTTGTAGTAACGTTATAAAGGTGCATATGCAACATTATATGTATTGTTTTCAATTTAAAAAAAAAAATTACGAAAATAAAAACAAAGGGCACAAAAAGAAGAGAAACTAAAAGTAAAAACTAACAAAATTTCGATGATAATTTTAGAAAAAGAAAGAAAAGAACAGACATCTTTTTCACAGAACTATTTTTTCAGTTCATTCTTCTGTAAATTAGTTAATATTTTTTTATTAACTTGGTAACATGTACAATTTTGAGATGAAGTATTCTAAGGGTTTTTTACCATATTTACTGTATCTCGGAATTACAAGTCCATCGTTTGCAGTTAGTCTCGTGTTATTAGCATGCACCACTATTTTGTTATATTCATATTGAGACGTATGCTGACTCAATACAATTTGAAGCCACAATATAGCATGAACATTTGATGACCTAATCTGAATAGCCAGGAACTTCTCAATCTCTCTCCTCGGTATTTCCTTCTGCTCCCCACTCCCTTTAGCCTCACAAGATACCCTGATTGGGGATGCCATACTCCCACTGGCTCCGGACAGTTGCACACAGAAATGGAAAATAACTACATTTGAATAAAACTTTTAAATTCAATTTTGGAAAAACTTATTGAAGCTTATAAACCTGTAATATATTTTTAATCATTGAAGATAATATTAACAACTCCCAAAATGAAACATGAAACCAAAAAGACAGAAAAGAAAACGATAACGGTAGCAACTGGGACGTGAACCCAAAACCTCTTGGTCTATCCACGACCTTTAATATGATACCGATAAAAATTATGGAACGGTTTGGGGTAGCTGTGGATTAGAGCGCAGGGTCCCAAATGATGGGCAGACCATGATGTCTTGGATTCAAGTCCCAGCTGCTACCGTTTTATTTATTTTTTTCTGTGTCTATTCGGTTTCATGATTCATTTCGAGATATTATTTTCAATGATTAAAAAGGATTTTTAAATTTCATTTGAGTAAGTAAAATATTAACAATTACCTAGAAAAACTGTTTTTGATTTTAGTCAAGAGTTATAAAATTAAAAAAATGAATTAAAAAATGTAATTAGTATTCACCACTTTATAAATATACATTGATATCTACATGTTTCAAAAACGATGCTTTCATCGTCAGCAATATATGAATACTTACGAGTATATTGTATTCATCGTCAGGAATATATTAATACAATATACTTATATTGTAATCATCGTCAGGAATACATGAATACAAAATACTTCTATTGTATTCATCGTCAGAAATATATGAATACAAAATACTTATATTTTATTCATTGTCAGAAATATATGAATACAAAATACTTATATTTTATTCATTGTCAGGAATATATGAATAAAATATAAGTATTCATATATTCCTGACGATGAAAGCATCGCTTTCGAAACATGTACATATCAATGTATATTTATAAAGTGGTGAATTCTAAGTATATTATAGAATTAATTTATTAATAATGACGCCACAAAGTGAATACCAATCGTTTGAAGAAATTATAGTTGTAAAATTATTTTTATTGCACGTGTTTATAATATTTTGCCTAAGAAACGATTTCGTTTACAGAATAACAATACATTTTAAGTCGGTATCAAATTCGCAATTATTAATGTTAATTAATTTCTCACATTTAATCATCTTACAAAACTGTAATCGAGCATTTAAAGCTCTACTCAGAATCCGGTGCTGAATTTCAAATTTTGGCAAAACCACGCTTCTAATTAAGTTTTTGTAATTTTATTGACAGAATGAAAAATTACTTCATTTTTCATAAGTATCGAATTTTAACATGTTACAGATACACTAGAAATAATGAAGTATTTTAAAAAATCATTTAAAATCTCAAATTATATATGATACAAAAAAAAGAAACAGAAAAAAAATTACCGGTCACATCTGGGAAATAAACCAGGACCTCTGTCTTACCGGAACAACACTCTACCACTGAGCTAATTATTTTCGGTAATTTTTCGGGAATTTAAGAATTGCCAATGGAGGATAATATTAGTAGTTCTAATTGAATAACGATATCGATAACATGACTAGGTCTCATTAGCTCAGTCTTATAGCGTTGTGCCGGTAAGATAGGGGTCCTCAGATCAATTCGCTGGTGGGACTGTTACCTTTTTATGGTCTGTATCTTTTTCTATGAGATTTATAATTTATTTTTTTTGCCAGTACACCGAATATATATTTTGCCGAGTAGGTCGATGGGGAACTTTGAAGTTGATTAGTTGTAGGAATTGTTAAGAAGCGGATCAGTCCGAGCCGGTCCATACTTAAATTATAGATTTCTATTTAACTATACTCCAGATTACTTGATCAATCTCGCTAGACCGACCTCAGGAGATGTTTACCGTTTTTGCAGTTCGTTTATGGTCAATTTGAGGAGCCATCGCTTCCTTAATATTATATAAATATAGATTATAGGTACGATAAAGAACAATTCTCTTTTGCTATAGAAATGCCTTACAATGAAGCTTATATTAGGTAGCAATGATTCTATACGTAGGAAAAGTTATTAATCTCTTTACATACATCTATCATCCCACCGCACCGTAAATACACGTAAATAAATCAAAAGAAAAATTACTCTGGCCATAGGCGGCCATCTCGAAGTGTACCGGATCACCGAAATGCACGCTAACAGAAGAAGAAAACCGCTGCGTTGATAAATTAACATTGTGGTTCAACAAATGCCAATATTTTCAGAATATCCGTTAAAATAATGATTCTACGACAAAGTCACATAACGCGACCATCTCCTTCCAGGCATAAAATCCTAGAGTCCCAAAAAGCTATTGAGCCCTCAACTGCCCGTTGAAGACCCTTCCATAACTGAACCAGTGACAACTCCCTTTAGTTTTGCCATCGGTTAAAACTAATATTAAATATTGAGCCATAGGCGGTAAAAATAAAAATGATTTAAATGTGAAACTTTATATTATGAAAGATATTTTATGACAGAGTTCACAACAGTCTAATACGGAGTAAATATTTTTTAATAAAAAAATAAAGCCAGTTATTTTTCTTCTCTTTTCTAGAGTGCTATGGTCCAACTGACTCCGAAAAGTCTCTATTTTCTCTCCCTCGTCTGTATCACCACTTAGGGCGACGTTGTGGAGGGAGGGGGGCAAGTTAAGAAACGTACTGTGAAAAGGAATTGGATACTGCGTGTCCTGAAAAGGCATTAATGGATTAAAAATGAGGTAAGAGCGGCAAATACCGCAGATCGTTTCACATCCGTTATATTTTATATCAGAATCAGTCAGACAAACGACTCGTTAACATGCTACCGACATCAACTGCTGTCCACGCTTTACCGCCAAGTGTTAATGTTAATAATAAACTGTATTCTCTAAAAAACATTACAAGTAATATTTTTCAACATTATGTCGAAGCAATTGGTGTCATCCTTCGTTTGATATAGGTAACAATTTATTTTTTCTCAAATGAATTAAAATAACTTTGCGGAGTCATATTTATTAAATTAATAATATTTACCTTGTTTATTACCACTGTACATATGTCAAAAAAATGCCACTTTTTTTGCTATATGCCAAGTGAAAAACAAAATTTAAAAAAAAAAACTGGTAGAACCTTCTTGCTTTGGAGATCAACTAAATTTGGAGTAACGGGTTCTATCTGATTTTTTTACTTAGTTTTTTTTGTTCTTAAATTTAATTACAATCAATAAGTTCTTCATATTATTTTTTTTCATAAATACCATTTTTTTATTTATTCGCTTAGTTTAATGCAAGTGGAAAATGATACCTTGTTGTCGCAAGGGAATAGCTCAAAAGTGAAATGCAAATAATCATATTTCTCCAAAAATATAACGTAATAACCTCATCCGGTATAGTCACAGTTGTTATGCATATATGATGCATAAAGAGGGCCTAAATGATTCCAAGCTTTGTGAATGTGAACATATTCAAACAGCAGAATATATCGTAGAAGAATGTCACCTTCCTCAGTTTCCCTATGGCACGTCTGTGCTGAACCGAGTGACTCCAGATGCCGTTGACTGGCTGAATAACCTCAGCATCCCAATATGACCTCCACAAACTCTCTCTCACCGTACGAAGAAAAATATTTAATCAATGGCAGATAAAACTAACTTGCTCGTAAATTGCAAAATAAATATGAAATGGAACATCATTGCATAATATATCGTGCTATAATTTTTTTATGTACAGTGCCAGGGAAAATTTCTCCCTCTTCCTGTGTCAAATGTGTTTAGATGTGCATAAATGTGGAGATAATCCTCTCTACCCAATGAGCGGGCTTTTTTTATTTTTATTTTAAAGAATTTTAAACTGTGTTTTAAGTGCTAGCGCCACTTGCTGATAGCAATCTTATATTTAAGCTCACTAAGGTAATAGAGGGTATAAGATGGAATTTGGGCAAAGACGGAGGGGACGGTACTGAGGGTCCAGCGGTTGAGGTTGGAAATGAAGGGATTCGAGTTCGATTCTAATTTGGAGTAAAAAATTTGGCTAAATCTATTATAAGTTTTCGGAGTGGAGGAATTTTCGTGCCCGTGTTTATTACGCTATTCCTGACGTACCAGGAACTTTTGGTGAATCGTCGGAATAATACATTTTTGAATGAATTTATTGCATAATTATCTGTAAACTTATATTGAATTGAAGATGGACATATAGTAGCTTTAAAGGAAAAAAAAGAATATTTTTCCAAAAAAAAAAAAAAAACAATTTTGACCAAAATGTCACATGGAACCTTGTTGTTTCAAAGACACGTAAAGTAAAATGGGTGTTTTGGCATTCATATTATTTCCCTTAAATATCACAAACATGTGTGCTACATTGGAACATTTTGAACCTCATATATTCCACTCTCAGAAGTTTATTTCGAAGAATAATGTAACTACATTAAAATGAACTACGGGAACGTTTAAGTTACTCAAAATTCTATGAAAATTATAATAGAACTTCTTAAATACAAAGAAGAACTTACAAACTTAATACATGTCCCAGTAAATTAAGTAAAGGTCTTACCGTGAGTTTTCTCCTTGCCTACCTACTAAATTATTCCGTTTTGAATTTGTGTGAACATTATATTACTGAAACCAATTTTTTTTTTGGTAGTCCGTAGAGTAGAATTTGGTAAGGAGAATAATAAATATTTTGTAAGGGTCAAAAGAAGCATGTTTTGAGGTTTACAGAAAGTTGGAATAGTTTGGAAAGGAATAATAACTACTAATGTTACTCGTCATGGAAAATGCGTATTAAGATTCGTGACCTGTGCAAATTAGATTAAAAGTTGCTCTGAAAGGATAAGTTGTAAATTATAAAGGTTACTAATATTATACTCGTAACTCGTAAAAGTTGAAATACCCATAATTTTACGATGAAATGAGTTTACAATTATTGATTTATTTATTCGTTTTCATACCGTTATTTTTACTGAACTGTTATATTTTTTTTACATATACAGGAGGCCCTGGCGAAAATATTTTCTTTTATCTTTTTGCAAACAGTTTTTTTGTTGTTGTTTTTTTTTAATTGTATTAATATTGTACATAAACCTATTTGTAAGGTGGGTATACCTTGTATCAGTTAGTGGGAGTATATTTGTATTAATCCATTGATTTTGAGAGTAAGTAACACTGACAACAAGAGCATTAATTATAACGGGTATTTATAATATTATAAATAGGTATGTTAGTTATAGGGCTCTAGTCTTAAGTCATAGTTTTAAGTCATTTTTCAATATTGTATATGAAATATGCACTTGGTCATATGCATATGTGTTAGTTTAAAATATGTACTAGTTTTACAAATATGTGTTAGGTTTATATTCTAGTTATACCCACTTAAGTCTAAATTGTAAGGCACTAGCTATATCTTTTAGTTGGTAAGTCACTAGCTATAAGCCATAGATGTAAGTCATTAATTATAAGTCTAAGTAGTTAATCCCAAGCCATAAGCCTTAGTTGTAAATAAGTCTTACTTATAAGCCGTTAGTAATAAATTTTAGCTGTAAGGTATTAGCTGTACGTCAAGGGATATGTTAATTCATTAATTGTAAAGCGTCCTTGAGGTAATTTTCCCACGAAAACGGCGCTATAGAAGTAATCCAATTATTATTATTATTAAGTTAAATAAAAAATACAAGTTAAATAAGAAAAAGAAAAAGAAAAAAAAAAGAAAAGAAGAGACCCATCTCGAAGGAAGAGAGAACACAGAAGCCGGCAAATCATTCCACAGCCGAGCTGATGAGCACGTTAAAGCGACCCGTTCTCACGTGACAAATGTCAGCCGTAAGAATAATTTTTGTGCGATATAGTGATAGGCATATTATAAGAAGAGAGCGGAAAAATGCATTGTGCATTTTTTTCTTCGTTTTTTTTAACGTTATTGCAACTTTTGCGTTTTTCTGCTAAAAAATCGTAATTTCATTAAACGAAAAACGACATATTTTCAATTATCACCTTCATCAAACATCACAGTTAGTAATAATAATAATTTGTTGGAAAATCACCCCAAGGGCATTTAGTTAATACAGTTTTACCCGAATTTATAAAATTGGTCTCTGAAAATTCGTTGAAAAGAATCGGTATAATTAAAATCAGGGGCGCTATTCGCGTTCTTTTTAAGGAAGATTCCTTAACTTTTTCCTTAGGGTTAAAACCTTCTTGCTTAACTGCGGTTCCGGTTCTCTCGGATGACAGCTGTCAGCTGAATTCAGTGAGCGACACTCATCAAAAATGTTAATATATGCCTTGTTTTAATGTTTTAACAAGATAAAACTCAATATTAAGTATTTTACTAATTACGTTATTATTTACTTTAAACATAATTAGTTAGTAAACATTATTAAACAATATATAGATGTTGACATTTTCGACAATTAACAGCAAGCGCGGCATTGAGGAGAGTCGGTACGACCGGCCGAGTCCAATGAATTCGATTCCGAAGGCGGTGGACTCACTCCGAGTTCGCAAATCCGGATTCACTCATTCCGAACTCACACTCCAGGGAACGGCAAAGGTTTTGCATTGGAGTCAGAAACGTAAGGCGTCCCTATTCATGAGTGTAATATGAACGATTTTTGATTCCGGAACGGCGGACCTATGCGGACAGAAAAGAACGAAGACCGAGTCCGAGGAATCGAGTCCATGTGGCTAAACTCGGAATTGGAATCGAGCTATACTAAAATTTTTAAAGATGTAATTAATGTTGTTTCCTTTTATCGAGATCGCCTTCGCCAAAATTCATTCCATAAAACGATTCCTAATATGAAAATCGTTAAATGAAAAAACAATGTTATGTACAAAACCATCCAGAAATATAAAAAATCTCAAAATGATGGTTTAAAGGAATACTTTTTAAGCGTATTTAAAAATGAAAATCAGTAAATCCATATTTGTATATCTTGTTGTTCCCTTATATGTTTTCTCTTGTGTATTGTTCTATTTACTTGGCCTTATAAAATTATTTCTGTTTGTATGTGAAACTTGTATTTTTGATATTTTGCTGTCAATGTAAAATTGTATGTACTATCTTCTACTTATGTATTGTAAATTCCTCCCGTCCTAAAATGAGTTTTGAAACACATCGGGATTGCCTTAGCAAGAAATAAATATATAAAAAAAATAAAAATAAAAATGTCAATCTTAATTATTTGAGTGAATCCAATATTTTGGAATTTTTTGCCATGTTTTGTCCAGTTTTACTGTATTTAAATGCGCATTTTTTTATTGTTTCCGCTCCTTGGGTTTTAACGCATTGTAACCCACTAATTGCACAAACTTGCCAAATATGAATCGATTTTATAAGATATTGCTAACGTTGTTTTAAAATATTTAATTAAATTTAATAATAATATTAATCATAATAACTGGATTATTTCAATAGCGCCGTTTTCGTGATAAAATCACCTCAAAGGCGCTTGTCTAAAATAAAGTTGTGTATGTATTACATAAAAAAATATTTTAATAAAGCAAGTATATTTCTGTAGTAGCAACTTTCTCTGAGCTTAATAGCTTGTAGGCAAGGTAAAAAGAAAACAACTTAAAGTCTCAACACTTCTGAACTAGTGGGGCTATGGCATTCTCAAAAAGGTATGTGTTCGATACGTGTAAAGTCCGCACATAAAAAGAGTGTAAATATTTAGGCACCGGCACACACGGACGCACAACTATTGTGATTTGCGAATGAAATGTGTTTGTTAGTATCCCAATTGAGATGTCTTCGCTTCGAGCGTACTTGATTTATAGCACCAGCCAGTATGGTCGATCGCTTGAGGTGACGTCAGCTGTCGTATGGGTGCGGTTTGCAGCATATCCGGAGCCGGCATTCAAGGTTGAGCCGGTCGCTGCGAGTTCGTGGTTAACTTGAGGTGATGTCAGCTGTTGCTGGATGTTCCTGTCTGGCAGCGGTAAGTCGAGGCATCCAAGGTAAAGCAGCGTCCGGTTGATGTGTTGTTCGTTCTACGGCTGGAGTGAGAATAAACTGCGGGGTACGGGTTTTATAGGCCGAACGGCGAATATATGGGCAGGCGTTTGCCAGGATTCAACTTGCAAGTATTTTTGTTATGATGAACTTGTTTACGTTGAAATATGGGCAGGTGTTTACGCAAAGGTCATTCAACTGGCACGTGTTGTTGTTTTGATGAACTTGTTTAAGTCGAGGTATGGGCAGGTTTTTACGCAGAGGTCATTCAACTTGCAAATGTTGTTTTGTTTACGTTTTTTATCTGTTTGAATTGATTCACTTTATAGACACGTTTGATACAGTCGTGTGTAGTGATGAAGTATCGGGTGTAGTGGGTATAGTGGTGAAGTATTGGGAAGACCCAAGTTGTACTGAGCTCGGCTAATTATCGAAACAATTGAAAATTCCATTAATATTAATATAGACAACGGAGCTAGACTTAATAGTTATTGGTATCCGGTACTTGGCAAACACCATAATTAAGTACACTAATAATAGTAATTATCATTTTTAAAATACCGGCCCTATGGGAGTTAACGTGCGCAACACGGTAATATTTCTACATACATAAATACATACTACAACACAATCTACGCTTCTGCTCTGATGATTAACACTGTAATGTTGTCCGAAACGTTGGCTACAGGAGGAGACGCAACACGGCATAATATCATATAAAACCTTAAAACATCGAATTAGACAAATATACAAAATATTTACAATGCTTTAAAATAAAATCTTTACAATGAATAATGTTCTTGATTCAGTAGAAACGTTAATCCCAACCAATATGGGGGTTGTTCGTTAGGACTGAGATATTCATTTTGCTTTTTCGCCCCGGTTTTTCAATGTCCTCCGAACAACGCCAGGCGACAACGCTCCTGTGGGAAAAAACATGATTTACTTGTCTAGCATTACACGAACAACTAACTAGTGTGCACTAAAACTGATGCACGTAGGCACTGCAATGTTTTGTGGAAAACATAACCTTACCAATTACTCGTGTTTTCTATGTGACTTTCATGTTATTACTGGATGTGGACCCGCGAAAAATCACGGAAATTGATTTGAAAAAAGCGTTTTTTTTTCGATTTAAATTTACATTAGTACCAGTTTTAAAAATGGCTTGAAAATATGAACTATATAAAATATATTACAGGTACAGCTTGGCAATTAATTTTTGATATTTATTAAAGAAATAAATGTGCAATATTTCACTATTATTAAACATTTTTAAATTATTGTCCACAGCGTATATTCTAAATGTACCGACAATATGTATTTCTTTTTCATAACATTATCTTTGTTATATGCAATATAATTACAGTTAATACAAATATCTCTAGACACCACATTTAATTTTATCATAATCAAACTGCAATAACATATTAATAATAAATACTTAAATATCTACCATAAATATTAGCAATTAAATGTACACTTACTTTACATCCACAAGCAAATGCTTTTAAAGGAAGCGTATTATTAAATTATGTTATATAAAATGTTAACTATATTATTTCATTTTATGTACTCGAATAAAATCAAAACAGAAAAAAATTATAATTCTTTCGAATCACAAATCAAACAATTATTAGATAACTCCTGCAGTTTTACAAGTTTTAATTTCTTCTTAAATTTTATAATTTTTTTAATTTTAAATATAGTAAATTTAATTCGAAAAAAAAAGAAAACATATAAACATATAAATATTCGAGCAGGCCTTTCAAAATATAACTAAAATTAAAATGTATTATGTTTATATCTTGTATGCGCCTTATTGTTGCATTTCTATTATCATTTATTACTCTTCAATTTTGTAGATAATCTAATTTGTAGTAACCATCATGTACAACAACACAAACTTTATTACATTCTTGATGTACTTTTATTTCTATACTTACCATTACTGTCGCTACATGGCGCTGCTCCCCAACTCAAACACGTAATCTTTCTCTATTGAGTTGGGTAATTTTTTAAAAAATAAATTTATACTTTTTTGTAATTATATATATTTTTTTAAATATATATATATATATATATGTATATTTAATTAATAAAAAAATAAAAAAATTATATGGATAGGCCACCTGTGGTGATTTTGAAGTAGTTTGTGATGAAAATAGACCACAATGATTAATTTGACACAAACTTCAATAAATTCGTTATGTAAGCAAAGTGCCTATCTGATCTCCTTCAGTATTTTTTTTTTTTGTAAATTATTCGGAACTTCGCATTTTTCAATTTTCTTGGAGTGTTTACAATGAATCGTAATTGAGTTTACCTTTGAAAAATATTACCTCGAATACAATGACGCCTTCTTGTTTGATATAATTAAATACAAAACAGGATTGATGCAAGGAGGGTACTATAATTAGAGAAAACATCTCTTCCCCGCTTTTTACGTGACTAATATTTCCATCTATTTTTTTAAGAATTTATTAGTATTTACATTCTATATAACGATTTTCGTAGTGGCGTGCAGTCAACGAAAGCTGAAAAGCTGCGGTCACCCTTAGAAAAACGTACCATAAGAATAAATTAAAAGATTTTTAAAGAAAACGAAAAATATCTGATGCAAATGCATTTTTCCATGAATTCCGTACCAAGAACTTATACGCTCATTTATTCAGTTGGAGAATTTGAGAAATAACGTAATAAAGTGAACATTTTCTAACTAAGTAACTAACTAACCATCACGCAGTTTCCCCGCAGGGGTAGGCAGAAAGGACGGACTGCCAAAAAACTCGATCTTGGCATACATTTCTTGCTTCATTCACATTCATTCATCGTCTCATACATTCTCTTCTATTATTTCGACTTCTGACATGGCACGACTCAAGTATTTGATTCACTTGATCGTGTCATGTCCTCCCCGTTCATCCCCGGCTTCTTCTTCCATTCACATTCGCGTCATACTCGTACATTCTTCTTACACTCCTTTCTTCGTTCATTCGCTCCATATGCCCAAACCATCTAATCGTCCGTTTCTTAATCTTACTCATTACGCTTACATCAGCTTTGCATTCTTTACGAATTTCAATATTCAATACACAATTCATATCCGAACCAACGACACAAAGCCTTGTATTGGTCATAGAGCAATGCACGACACTGACTGACGGTGTATGATTTGCCTGTGGGCAACTATTGTGAAATTTTCTTTCAGGCCCAGTTGCGAAAACCCTGATGAGATGTGGCGTTGTCACAAATAGTCATTTAGCGGCTGTTTCATTTTTTTACATCTCTGATTACATTACCAGCCCATCAGCGTTTAGGTATATTTTGATAACCGTTATGCTTGACGACTGTTCAAACAACAATGTTTGATATTTGACAAAACACTGACAGGCCGTTCAAATAACAAAATTAAAATAAAAAGGTGACATGCGTTCAAAGAATTAGACTTAACCTAATCCTTAAGACTTAATAACTTATTTTTTTTTATGAGGAAGTCTAGTGAAAAATATTATGGTTTGAAAAAATATATTCATTCGGATCAACAAACGTTGAAATGCATACATACGTTGAAATTATAAATAAAAAAACGTCATCTATTCAAAACGCTCTGTTTGGTTGGCATCAATGGATCGGCGGCTTCTGACGTCAGGCGGATGTTTGCGCGTAAATTTCTTCTGAAGTAACACCCAACGCGCAAGCGCCGTTAAATTAGTTTTATAACTTATAGAATTGCTATGTACTAAGACATAAAATGACAAAAAAATAATTTTAAAAGTCATGCGTTTTGACGGTCTTTGAAAAATTCAAATATTAAAAATTATTTTAACCATGAAGACGAACTAAAAAAAATCATTTTAAAAACAGGTACTTCAGTTACGAGGTTAACACAATTTTTTTTTAAAATTTAATGTAGCGAATTTCCTCTTTATGCTTATTTTATCTATGCCAAAAACTCTCCAAGGAAGGAGATGAAATAACTTATGACCGCAACCTACTAAAATTTAAATAACGAGTCCAAAAAATACGCCCAGAATTTATTTACCACTAAGAACACCCTTGTAAAATAAATAACTTTGCCGACTACTAGTATTCTTATATTTATGTATGTTTGCTGAAATAAGCATTTTATTTACATGGTTTTTTATTATTATTTTTATTTTAATATTAAGCTCCCTGATTTAATGTAAATTGCTCTAAAACAGCTTTACGACAGAGCGTTTATAACGTTTATTGCTGAAATTTTTCATTGCTGGTTTTCATAAAAAAATCGCAATTTGCTTTTGACAAACATTGTCTTGGTAGAACTGAAATACTTGGATACTTGGATAAAGTTTGATTATACAACACGGTATTTTATTTTATACTGGATACGTTTTTTCATATTAAAATTAAGGTTTTATTGACTCTTGACCCTGACTCTGTGCAGAAACGGGGGGTCCGTTTGATATATTCGCCGATCTTAACAAACGGATTGCAATCTTTGGAGAACAGACGTCAGGTGGAAATGCTATCCTTGTTTTTCCGGTATTTTAATGGAAGATGCTCTGACGAAATAGCGTCATTGATCCCTTCGGCACCGGTGAATGGTCGGGAAACATGCCAAACGCGTGACAAACATTTGTCATATGAGAACGGGTCACTTTTACGACTCGTTCCTGTGTTCAACAGCTCGGCTGTGGAACTATCTGCCGGCCTCTGTGTTTCCTCTATCCTAAAACATGGCTTTCTTCAACACACAAGTTCACTCCTTCCTATCCTCTAAAATACCCTCCACACAGCATCCCCAAGGATGATATAGGCCTTGAGGGAAAATATTTCCTTCAGGGTCTCCTGTGTGGAGTTACCGTAAAAAAAAATTAACCTTCAAGCGGGCCTGCGGTCTTTTATAACCAAAGAGCTTGATAGTAGTCTAATCAACCAACGGAATATAAAGTTAATTTCATTTATTTAAACGTTTTATGGAAATTCGTTTATTCACTTTTTTAAATAAATTATTCGAAAAAAAAAGTTTTATAATTTTTTAGAAGATTTATAATCATTATCTGCATTATAGAACTAATTTGGAAATGAAAGTGTGGTGATCGAGGAAGATTTTCCTTGTCTTTATGGACAGTGGATTTTCACATGCCTATTTTTCATAGCTGGATCGCGCGGGAGTAGGTGTGAGATGGATGAATAATATATTGATTGCTTTGTTAGTTCTATATTTAGGTTTGCTTAGCAGAACCGATGAATATGATGTAAGACAAGCCGGTAATGGGGGGAGCGTTCGCGGTTGTTTCGACGCCGGGCGACCGCTTGAAGGTTAAATTAACTCGACAGAGGAGTGACATAGTCCTTGAGGGTAACATTTTCCTTTAGGGACTATGTCATCTTTGACGGCCTCCATGGTCGACGGGTAAAGCTCTCGACTACAAATCCAAAGGTCGCGGGTTCAAATCCCGGCGTGCGCAAGTAAATTTTATTTTAATTAATTTATGTTGTTTTACGATTAATTCATTTAAAAATAATATTTAGTATATTTGCGCACGTTCCAGAGTGGAAGATACTCTCAGTATCGCTCTGATGAAAGACCACCGTTCACAATTGAAACGTTGTTTGAAATGGCTTTTAGCCCTATTTGGTGACCTGATCTGAATAGCCAGGTATTTACCCCACCTTCCTCTCCCCCTACTCCTTTCCCACCCCAATACCTTCAGCATCACTACATTTCCCAATTGGGGGTGCCGTAGACTCACTGGCTCTAGACGGTTGAGAGCAGTTGGGGCTCTTGTGCGGTATTCAAATTTTAAAAAATAAAAATAAATCTTTGGGATGCTGTGTATATTTGAATTAAGGATATGCGGAGGCCGGCAAATCATCGAAAGCAAGAACGAGTCGCAAAAACGACACATTCTCCGGTGACTAATGTCAGCCGCTAACATATGTTGGGAACGCGATTGGCTTGTGCCATAATGACCAACGACGGTTAATCCTCCGAACATCTTTCATGGAAATACTTTTGGAATAAAGACGCCACTTCCGCCTGACTTACGTTCGTCAAGTAATGCAATCTGCTTCCTAAAGCCAGCACTCAAAAATTCTTACTCTACAGTCCGCTAATGCAAGCAATACTACAAATGATGTGTGTGTTAATTCTATGCAGGTAGTTAGGAAAATATCAATGGTTTCCAGCAAAAAAAATCTTTAACTGTGAGCTTTTGTAAGTTCTGAATGAAATATATAGTGAAGCTTTAGGTAAAATGTCCAAAAAGACATTCAGTAGTTTTCAAACAGTAGCTCTTTTTTACATTTTACTGTGTATTTCATGGAACTTAAAAAAATAAGTTTAAAAAAATTTCCCAGGAAACGTTGGACATTTTTTTCCAATTACCCGTAAACAATTTACCTACAAATAAATCATTACTAGTTCAAGAATTTAAAAAGTGGCGGTAATTATTTAATGCTCACTCTTAACAATGCGCACTTTGCAGGTTACTAAACCAAGAAATACTACAAGTGATTTTTTGATTAATTCTATACGAGTAAAATGCGTATACAATAATCCATAAACTGTATCCTTTTAAACTTTCTATGAAATGCGTACTAGAATTTTAAGTAAAACGTTCAAAATTGCTTTCAATGGTTTTCAAACTTCGCCTATTTTCAGCCATTTTATTATATTTAGAATTTAAGGATTTCAGTTTGAGTATTTTTGTCTTTTGAAACCGTATACATTTTTCAAACTACCCGTATAGAAGGTACAAACAAATTTTAAGTAGTATTGCTTAAGTGAAAACCTATAAAGTGATGTTCAGGGCCATTTTTGAGTGCTGGCCCTTAAGATATATATATCAAACGGAACGCCCTTTTCCACACAATCGATGGTTTTGTTTTCAGGAGTTTTGGGGATCCAGACCAGATGTGGCTCCCAAACTCAACCGTGACAACCACCAATGCTGCCTAAGTTAGACGTTGTTCTGCAGAAAATGTCCAACGCATAATTTTCCACGTCTGCTTTTACATGTTTACCATAAAGTACTTCATAACAATAAAGTTACACATTTAATCCCATTATATTATTTACCGTCAAGTACTCTATTTTTAATATCTGTTTCGCCGATGGTAACAATGAAGATCACCCCTTTGGTGCAAATCTTGATGACAAGCTACTTGCATTAGTTAGCGGGTATAAAAAGCCATTTTATGAAAAATACCATAAATAAAAACTGATAATGAAAGTACGTCTTTCATTAGAATGAAAATGGCATTTAAATCTCAATGTTAAATTATCAACTCAGTGGGTTTTCTTCTCCTGTCGGGGTGAGGTGATGTGATACTGAATACTTCGAGATGGCCACGTGTGGCCGGAGTAATGTTTATTTCAATTTTATTACAAGTTTTGATTTATTTACAGTCCATTTTGGATCTAATTTCAAATCATTAAATTAAACTAATACATGCGTCCACAAGAGATTCATGGCTTTTTTTCCCTAAGCGTGGAATCATTGAAAATCAATATAGGCCTTCTTGCAAGGCATTTCTTATAGCGAATGAGAATAATTTTAATTTCGCTGCCCTTTCCCTGTATGTCCAGTAAAAACATCTTCGAACTGGTGGTTTCTTAAATTAGTCACAAACGAGGTGCAAATACGGAAATATCTCCCAGGATTAAGCTAGTGAAATTGATGTAAGTATAATTGGTGTACCAGATGTAATGGCACATAAACAAACTGTAGGGGTAGCTGATTCCAATCTGTGGAGAGGGCTGGGAGGGGAGAAAGCACAACCTACCATTACCTCTGCAAGGAGAAATGATACTAACGACAAGACCTTTTTTACGACTTTGTAATTTGCAAATTATTCTGCTCGGGACCATGTCAGTGTGACGTTGCGTGGTTTGGGTCCAGTGAGAGGCGATTATCCGATGGGGGTCCAGGGTAAGCGATGGTCAGAAGGAAAAAAGGCGAGTAGATCAGAAGTCAGAACGGGCAGTCGAGGAAGCGGAGTGTCTTGTCAAGCGGGCGGGCGCTGGCTAACTGACACGAACTTTGGTCTAATTTATATTCAGAATACCATTATTATAAAAATAATCTTGTTCTAATGTAATTAAAGGATTTTTTAAAGCTTTACGTTTTGGATGTTTTATTAAAATTATGGGAATGGGAAAAATATGCTAAAAAAAACTTAGTTCAGAGGTGCTGCAGGACTTACTCCGTTCGGAGGACCGTTTTTGGTATTTTATATTTAAGTATAGAATTCGCATCATAGTCTGATAACGAATTTATCGTTGGGTTTTCGTGGCCGGGTAATCCGGCAAAAAGTGGTTCGGAAAGTGATTTAATTAGTTCCTTTATCAGAGGAATGTTTGTGTCTTTGTGTAGAGTGTTAACCATGATCCACGAAGGAGCTTTCAATATTAGTCGAATGGCCTTGTTTTGCATGGTTTATAAGGGTTTTATGTGTATTTGCTCGGTTTCTCCACAAGGGTGCAGCGTATGAAAATATTTTTCTGATGGTGGTTTTGTATAGGAGTATTTTATTATCTGTGGATAACTTACTATTCTTACCAAGCATGGGGTAGAGAGAACTTATGGCGCGATTTGTGGATTTAACTTTTTCTTGAATATGCTTTTCCCAAGTGAGTTTTGAGTCTAAAACGAGTTCTAAATACTTTATTGACTTAGTCCAAGGTACGCTCTCTCCAAATATTTTGATATTTGGGAGCCGTTTCGGCATTCTGCGCGTGAAAATTGTGGCTGCGCTTTTTTTTTTTTTTTTTTTATTATATTATATACGCCCTATATGGGCTTTTACATATTTAGTTTATAATATTCACACAGGTGCAAAACACATTTCAGTAACTGCACCAAAAACTAATAATGCACAGTAACAGAAAAAATAAAAAAATAACGGGTCCAATATCCACCAAGTCAATACTGATATTGATAACAAATAAGTAAATAATGTTAAAAGTTGTAGTTAACAATAATTTATAAACCAGGCAGAAACAAATCACTCATCCTCCTTTTGAAAATTGCCAAGTTTAGATTATTGTCAAATACATCCATATCATTTAAGTATTTGTTATCAAGACTGTGTGAGCGTTGAATTGGTGAATTCAAACTATAGTTAGAACGGGATAAAGATATGTACAAAGTTAATGTCTGTCTTGTAGTTCGATTGGGTATGTACAAGTTTATTAAATGCAGGAGTTCAGAACAATTTAATTTACAGTTTAACAATTTTAGTAAAAAGGTTAGGTCGTTAATTTTCCGTCTGTTTTCTAATGTTGGAATATTTAAAATATTCATTAACGATGGGTAATTTATGTGCTCTAAAGGTATGTTTACTTTAAAATTTATGAAACGCAAAAATTTTCTTTGAATTCTTTCAACATTGTGAATATGTATTTTGTAGAAAGGCGACCACACTATGGAATTATGTTCAATTAAACTTCTAACTAGGGCTATGTACAATAATTTTATTACTTGTAACGATTGAAATTTTTTTATTGTTCTTAATATAAATCCTAAAGTTTTCATACCTTTATTTACAATTTGTTGAATGTGAGCAGTGAAATTTAGTTTCTCATCCATTATAATGCCGAGATCTCTCATTTCTGTAACTCTTTGTAGATTTATTTGATTTATTGAATAGTCAAAAAAGAGAGACGTTTTCTTTCTGGAAAAGGTTAGAGTTTTACATTTTTCAACATTTAGATATAAATTTTTTTGTGAGCACCAGTTATTTAGCATGTCAATATTAAACTGAAGAATTTGACAGTGGTTTGAATCAGTTATTTCTCTATATAATTTAATATCGTCGGCGAATAGCAAAACTTTGACACCTTTAAAGCCGTTGACTATGTCGTTTATAAAGACAAGAAATAAAACCGGACCAAGGTGACTACCTTGCGGTACGCCACTAGTAGCGGAAAACGATTTGGATATAAAAGATTTTATTTTAACAAACAAGGTTCTATCTGATAAGTAACTACTTAACCACTTTAAAATATTTCCTCCAATTCCCAGGGCATGAAGTTTCCGGATCAGTACTTTGTGAGATACTTTATCAAAAGCCTTCGAGAAATCAGTGTATATACAGTGAACTTGTTTATTTTTTGAAGGATTCATTGTTATACGCCACTTTTTATAATATTACTCCAGGAGGATAGCTTGAGATTGGACTCGGTGTGTGGCTGTGAGCTCTTAAGTAGAGCTTGACATGATATTAGTATCGTCGGCAAATTTTCAAATTTTAATGTTATGATCTATTGGTCTAGGGATGTCGCTGGTGTACAAATTAAACGAGATGGGAGCTAATATTGAACCTTGGGAGACACCAGCGGTTAGATGCCTTATTGATGAGAATTCACCGTCTAGTAACTGACACGAACTGGCTTTCGCAAGCCACTTAAGGTGGTCTACAACGCGCAGACCCGCCGAGCTCTGCGCATGTTCGACAAGCACCTCTACCTTCCGCCGCTCTCACTCTGACGTTTTATCCAAGTCATTCAAGAAGTAGTGGGACACATCCCGCCACTCGAAAAAAAAACATTTACAAAGTTAGAATCGTTTGCAAACAGCGAAACAATATTTATTAAACGATTCGACTCCATTACAAATTAGAGATAATTTCAACACGACGTGGAATATGACAAATGTCAATACGAAAATGGCCGCGTCAAAACATTCTGGGAGAGGCAAACACGTCCGACACAGTTGGATTTAGTCATAATCGTGAATAATATTTATCAGTAATTAAAGTATAGACTAGCGTGCTATCCGCTACGTAACAAAATAAATACGTGATTGAAAACATTCAATCTCCAAATGTAGAAGTTTTTTGTTAATTCTGTTTATTTTTAACCAACATGGCAGTTATCGGACTTAAATTGATGTAAAAATTGTCCACGTTGTTAGAAAGTTTTCTGCTACTTCTAACTAATAAAACATTAACTAACGATAATATTGTTAGAAAACAGTGGTACGAATGCATCCAGTGATGAAGTTTAACTGGGTCAACATAATTTGTAGGAATCATACGTAAAGGGCGAATGAATTTTGAGTTTTTAATGTGTTTGATTTTACACAATTTTGTTTATTTAGAACACAACCAAGTGGGTTGAATATTTTTTTTATATAATTTTTAAATATATTAGAAATAATAATAATTGGATGATTTGTATAGCGCCGTTTTTGTGAAAAATCACCTCAAGGGCGCTGTGATAATATTATGATTCATCGAAAACGTCCAAACCACTTAAAAGTTTTGTATTATTTAGTTGATGGTCACATAAAGCATGTTTTCATGATTTTCTATGCACACGCACAACAACGACCGTCAAAGTGGCATCACAATTGCTTTGCTATCTCTTTGACATTTTCTCATTTCGTAGAAAGGATTCAAACAATAAAATGTAGGATAACATAAAAAATGTAATTATTTTTTCGAACAAGTTTTTGGCAGATGAAAATAGACCTGATTTAATTCAGCTAATGAACATTCTTGTATTCGCGAGAAATATAAGATTATCATTACCATTCTATTATGACAATACTGCAACGACTGCACAATTTAACACTCCATTGCAGAGAATGCAAAACTTTGGTCATATATATGCGCATATCGCAGATATATTGCGACCGGTCAGTAGCTGAGTTGGCATCGCGTTCGCGGTCGCGGTCTCACCCAGGCGTCGTGAGTTCAATTCCTCGGCTGGCTCAGTCCTCCATTTACGACACAAGCAACATCTTCCGCTTACTGTGATGGAAGTAGGTAGTATTCGTAACCAGGGAATATTTGTCTTTAAAAAAAAAAAAAAATAAAAAAAATAAAAATAAAAAAATAAAAAATAAAAAAATAATTAAAATAAAAAAAAAAATAAAAAAAAATAAAAAATAAATAAAAAATAAAAAATAAAAAATAAAAAATAAAAAATAATAATAATAATTATAAAAAAAAATAAAAAATTAAAATAAAAAATAAAAAATAAATAAATTAATTTAAAAATATATGGAATGTATCGTTGTTATAATACAAACATGTACTCACAAACGCATTTATCTACTCTAATATACTCGCTGTTGATGTTCTTCTATTTATTACTTACTAATATTAAAAATATATCTCCACCGTAATGATGTATTTACGTAGTAATTAAATACATTTATGATGAATTGAAATATTATTAACTTCAATTTAATTATAACAATATTTTTTTATTTTATCTGTCCTAATTTTGTATACCGTCAATAGGCGCTTATTCTTGCTTTGTTATTTACAGATATTCTGGAAATTATTTTTTGTTATTGTACACGCTAATTAGGGCTCTTTATTGCTTACATATTGTTCACATAATAGAAAACATTTATTTTTTTGTTCTACTGTGTAAAAGCCGAAAGGCGATATTGATCCAAAAATAAAAATTAATGACTTATTCATAAAAACTCTCATAATGAAAAAAACACTTTTATTCATTTTACCAATACGGTAATGTGTTTTTGTATTGTCTAATTTTAAAAAGCTTTCTTCTAAACTTCATCTTTTTTGGGTTGGATGCTTTTTGCATAACAACGACGGTCTCCGTGATTGAGTGGTTACAATCCTTATCTACGAATCCAGAGGTCGCGGGTTCAAATCCCGACGTGTGCAAGTAAATTTTACTTGATCAAATTGTGTTTTTTTTTCACAATTTATTAATAATATGTAGTATATTTGCCACATTCCAGAGTGGTTAGACACTGACAGTATCGCCCTGGTGAAAGACCACTATTCAGAATTGAAACATTGCTTGAAATGGCTTGTAACCAGATGTGAATAGCGAGGTACTTCCCCGCCATCCTTAATAATAATAATAAATAATAATTGGATTACTTCTATAGCACCGTTTTCATGGGAAAATCACCTCAAGGGCGGTTTACAATGAATTAAATAACATATAAAACCAATACCTTACAGCTACACTTTATTACTAATGGCTTATAAGTAAGACTTATGGCTAAGGACTAACTACTGAGACTTATAATTAGTGACTTACATCTATGGCTTATAGGTAGTCACTTACCAAATAAAAGTTATATCTAGTGACAATTTAAACTTAAGTAGTCATAACTAGAATAAAAACCTAACACATATATAAACCTAGTACCTATTTAAAACTAATACATATCTATGACCAAGTGCATATTTTGTATACAATACTGCAAAATGACGTACAACTATGGCTTAAAACTAGAGTCTTACAACTAACATACCTATTTATAAATATAAATACCTGTTTGATTATTGCTCGTGCTGTCAGTGGTAAAGCACATCCTTCTTCTCCATCTTCTTCCCTTCTCTATACCTTCAGCCTCACAACATACCCCAATTGGGGATGCCATAGTCTCAATGGCTCCGGAGGGTTGGGAGCAACTGGGGATCTTGTGTGTTAACACAAAAAAATAAAAATAAAAACATTCAATTATATTTGCTACAGTAGTAACCGTTTAGGCCATGAGGTTCTATTTGGGAATATTTAACACTTACTTAATTTAGACACCGTCCCGCATTTTAACATGCACACAGATTACAGACGTTCAAACAATTATATGCCCAGACCCTTTGATAAACGTTTCGTTTCTGGGAAGTCTTAATTACGGAATATCACCTTGTCATGCACTTGAAATTGTTAATCGTTTGAAGCAGTCTTGTGTGAAAATAATTGCTCAAAGCCCGAACGAAATTTATTTCAGTTTGAAAAC